>CM031590.1:7743855-7781367 GCA_018467065.1 Ephestia elutella
TAATAATAATAATTATTTATTGACAAAAAGTTACATTTTTTAAAAATCAATATTTGCATCTGTGCCTGAACTAGGTATAAAACCTGTTTTTCAGGTAACAGTGCTCCTTCCTCCGAAAATTACAACCAAGTAACATTACGAATAATTTTATAATTATAATTAATTAAAATACCTAATTGAGTATTAAGCTATTACAAAATATGCGGTAGTGTAAAGTGAACCTCTCTTTGTGTAGAATGTATGTGAGTGAGTGTGTGTGAGAGGGTGTGTGAACTTTTTATTTATGACTTACGGAAATAAGTATTACGTTAAAAGATCTTCTGTTTCATCATAACTTAATTTTTGCAACCAATTTGTTACTGTATGTTTGAATGAGTATCTACTCAGGTTGTGCAATGGCAGTGTTTTGCAGATTTTGTTGTAAATGATGGGGCCAAGAAATGAAAAAAAGTTCCGACAGAAAGCATGTTTAGAAGGTAGAATCTGAAATACAATATATTTACATCTTTTAGATTTATATCCTGGGACAAAGTTATTTTGTGAATGTTGCTTCATTAATATCTGGAAAAGGAACAACTGTCGTACAGTCAAAACTTCACATTCCTCAAACAATTGCTTGGTAGAAAAGCGTTTTGGTCGGAAAGTGCATATCTTTAAAATTGCTCTTTGCGCTCTCTCTAATAGCAAAAGAAAAGTTTTGGCCGCTCCCCCCCATGAGATTATACCATAGGTAAGAACAGATTGTACAAGTGCCAAATAAATTTGTTTCAAGAGACGGGGTTCTGCTGAATGACGAAGATTTTTAAAAATGTAAATTAGTTTTCGTATTCTCTTACTAAGAAGTTCGATGTGATCTGAAAATTTTAAGTTTTTATCAATAATAATTCCCAAATATTTAATATTATTTGACTTTTCTAAAAAAGGACAAGTGCAAGCATAAATTTTAGAACAGTTAGAATCATGAGCAGTAATTTCCAAATTTTGTATATATTTTGAAACATCACGCATGGAGAACGTGACGTAAGTAGTTTTACTAGCATTTAATGTCAAATAATTACAACGTAGCCAATCTGAGACCTGATCGAATCCTGCCTGAGCTAGTTGGAAAACAAGGGGCCATGTTTTTGCAGAGAAAAGTAAAACCGTGTCATCGGCATAAGAGATAATTTTTCCTTTAAATTCTGTTAGTTCAAGGAGATCATTGATATAAACTAGAAATAAAATAGGTCCCAGAATGCTACCCTGAGGTACTCCGAAATTTACAAGAAGATCATAGCTAATGTAATTTCCTATTTTTACGCACTGGTATCTCTCTGTGAGATAGTCTTTTGAAGTAGCTCTAATTGACTACCTCTAATGCCAATTCTCTCCAGCTTTTTAATTAAAATTTCAGCCGACACGGTGTCAAATGCTTTGGCTAGGTCCAGAAAAAATGCCTAACGTTTTATTACCGCTGTCCATACTTTTAATAATGTAGTCTGTAAGTTCGTGCAAAGCATCACTGGTAGATTTTCCGGACCTAAAGCCAAATTGACAACTAGAAAGGAGTTTATTTTTTTCAAGATAGGCTACCAAACTTTTATAAATCAATCGTTCGAGTAATTTAGAGATAGCGGGCAAAATCGAAATTGGTCTATAATTAGTAACTTGATCCTTGTCACCTGATTTATAAATGGGAATAATAAGCGATTTCTTTAAACATTTTGGGAAAATACCCTTATCAATACATAAATTGAATATATGCGTTAGAGGCCGCGTAAGAATGTTTTTAAATTTTTTGAGTAAACTATTTGAGATTCCATCCCAACCCACTGCGCATACAGATTTAAGATTTATAATCATAGATTCAACTTCCTCCTCATCTGTATTCAACAAAACAAAAGAATTTGTATGTGCAGTGTTAAAGTTGGGTAGAGAGTTTATGGGAGTTATTTTGTTGGCTAAGTTTCTGCCCACATTTGCAAGTTAATCCATACTTAATATTATACATTTTAAAGTGTGTTGGTTTGGTATGTTGGTTTAACTATCTTTCAACTTGAAATGGATGTTGTGATTTTTTGTGTTTGAGCGACGTAGGCTACTTTTTGCCGATGGCAGAGCTACGGGCTACAGCTATTACGTCAAAAAGTGTTTTAGTCACGTGAGATGCTCATCTAACCCTTGAACCCACTGGTATGACCTGATGACGGGTCTGCGGGTATTTTTTTTCCGTTGTTACTGCAGTAGATGGGGCTATGGTTAATTAAAACAAAACCGTCTTTAATCTGTGGTTCCACTTCTATAGGGGGCGTCACCACGTGGTGCATGCCCTGGTTCGAAAAAATCGTAGATCCAGGCCATATACAAATAGTTGTCGTATAACTACATATATACTTGTGGAGATGGAGAATGGCCGCCATATTCTTAGTAGTAGTAAGAGTATCTTGTGTATTATTCACACAAGCTTTCAGCCCTATTGGGGGCTGATTTTTGAAAAAGGTCTCTAATTGACTTTGGATATCCGTACCAAATTTCATTAAAATCAGTCCTGTGACTACTGGTAGACTTATTAGTTTTGTGTGCGGTGGACGATCGACTTTATGCCCCAATGGTCAGAATCTCGCTGTCGCATGATAAATATAGCAAGTTAGCTTTGTACAGAAGGAATTTACCTTCTTTCAGCTCCTAGCTATTTATAATTCAAAATTTCTTTATTACTCTTCACCATAGCTCTCCACAATCTAACATTCACAGAAAAAAGTTGAAAGTTGAAAATAACAGTATTAGACTGTAAGAAACTGGTTTCTGAACTAAGCAAAGCCTGTATCTCAGTACGCCAGTCTCTCTCCTCTAAATAAAATGAATAGACTTTATAACACTTTCGCGTGAGCATCAACTCTTCACTCAACATTATGCCGTGGCGCATATTTTCCCCATACAAATATTTTTACGTATTTAAACGTTTTGTTTTAAATTATGTCTTCGATGTAACATATAATGGCACTGACGTCAATATACGTCAACGTTTTATCACGCTTTGCTACGATTCATAATTGTTACGTGCTGCTTTATAGCAAGAACGTCTAGTTACGTCAACGTTTATACGCGTTCTGTTCTAAGTTATCTATTTTGTATGTTACTTAAGTGTAAGAACGTCTAATTACGTCAACGTTTATGCACGATCTGTCATAATTGATCGATTTAACATATTACTATAGTGTAAGAACGTCTAGACACGTCAACGTTAATAGACGTTATAACCACAGACGAACAGGAGATACAGTTTAAATTGTTAACAACGTCTTATCATGTTGACGTGTATAAACGTTCCTTTACAAAACATAGTTAATAAGTCATATTATATACATCAACGTTCTATAACGTCAACGCTAAATGACGTTGTGCGGTAAAGTGTAAGTATTTATGATGTTTCGAAATAACTACGTTTAGCCACGTCAACGTATATGCACATTCTGCCTCTTTTTATCATATTATTCATGCGCAATTTTATCAGCAACGTCTACAGTTACTGCAACTTTTTGAATAAAAAATAGTTTAAAAGCCCTAAAAATTTTACCCATCTAAAACAATACAAACCCAACATAACTTATTGCAGGCTACTTACAACATAAAAATAAGTACACTTTTAAAGTTTTAGCAAACTTTTTTTATAAAAGTCATTTATGCAGCATAAGGGTTAAGGTTGAAGGTCATAAATTGAAACACAAAATAATAATATTTCAAAATAAACACTTACATTTTGGGAAGAAGTAGAAGGCTCTGGAGAATCTATTGCATTACTATGCTTTTTTTCCTGATCGTTTCTTATCCATCTATAACAAAATTATATAAATAATCCATTTATATGTCACAAATAAATGAAAAATAATGTATAATTACATCTACAGACATCATTATGTATTAATAAATACTCATAACTTACGTTAGCGATTATTCGTAAACCGCGCAGAGTCCGCTCGCGCACAGCCTCGCACGCACGGTGACGCAGCTAGACTGTTGTATTGGAACTTGTACGCAGCGCGCCGTACAGTGACGTTGTGTGTCCGTGTAGAGGTACTTTGGATGTGTGCGAAGCGCTCACATAGTCATGTTATTTTTTATATTGCGTGGCGCAAGATCTTTGGGATTTTGATATATTATGGCGCAATGACGTCACTATAAGGATTTAGTATAGCCAACTAACGTGCTTGTACGTTGTTGTAGTAATAAAGGTAAAAAGTTCGACGTAGTCACACGTTGTTCTACATCGTACAGACTGTTTTTGGACGAGATAAGACGTTGCTCGCGCGAAAGTGATAATATGGTATAAAAAGTATAAATACAGATTCAAACTGTATTTATACTTTTTATACCATAGATTTATTATTATTTAGCATCTCAGTGGAATACTAATCCTAACTAATTCTAACTAATATTATAAATGCGAAAGTGAGTTTGTTTGTTTGTTAACTCTTCTCGCTTTATATACTGAACCAATCTTAATGAAATTTCGCATACACATAGCTGGAAGTACGGAGAAGGACATAGGGTACCTTTCATCCCGGGAAAAAGCACTGTTCCCGTGGGAAATTCACGCGGGCGAAAGCTAGTTCAGTATATACTAGATCTATGATTTATACCATAAATTAAGATAAAAATAAATGTCTTATGATTTTTTAACTAACTTAAAACAAACAGTGTACTAAACTTTTCGTTAATTTAATAAATTTCTGTGAAATCAAACGAACAATAATGAGAGGCATAAGAGATAGAAATTACGAAAGTTATTTATAGATAATTCCGACTTCCTCAGAACTTTGGCGAGGTTATACCTGTTGTCAAGTACCTACTCCTCGTGCCGATACCAACACACAGATTATTAAGCTTTTGTCCACGGCTTCGTTTGCGTGGAACTTACACTACTTACTTATTTACTGTTATATCTTCTAGACAAAACAGGTGACGTAATAATCAACAGAGATCAACTTTTGAAAGTACCTGTCTAGAAGGAAGGAAGTACGATAAAGTACTTTCATATATAAATTAGATATGGTGAAAAAATTCCATGCGAGCAGGACTTGAATCGAAATCGTATATGGTGAAGATTTTCGATGTGCAGGTTTGAAATGCGATAGCTCAGTTGGAAGAGCGAGGTCGTAAAGACCTGGTCGCGGGTTCAAGTCCTGCTCGCATAAAATTTTATTCACCATATATAATTTCTATATGAAAGTACTTTAGTACTAATTGCATCTGCGATGCTCAAAAATCCAAAAATAAAAAAGGAAGTACGATGGTAGGTGGAATAAAGCTGTAACCGAGTGGTACCCTAGAAATGGGAGAAGAAGCGTAGGTCAACCGACAGCAAGATGGGTCGACGATGTAAAGAATGTTGCTGGCAAGAACTGAATTGCGATGGCCCAGGATAGAGCAGGTTGGCGTAGACAAAAGGAGGCTTATACCCAGCAGTGGGTCATGGAAGGCTGACGATGATGATGATATCTTCTTATTATTAATATTATCTGCTATTAAGGCGTATTAAGATGAAACGTGCGCCTGATTTTATGTTAGACCTGGAGCTTCGATCAACAATACACCGATTAAGGGTCTCATACAAAATCAAAGAGAAAATCAGTCCGTATTGATTGAATACCTTCGATCAAAGGTCTAATATCCTAATCCATACATACTAATCCTACTAATCCTAACCAATATTATAAAAGTGAAAGTGGGTTTGTTTGTTTGTTGGTTTGTTTGTTTGTTACCTCTTCACGCTTTATCTACTGAACCAATCTTTCTGAAATTTCGCATACACATAGTTAGAAGTACGGAGAAGGACATAGGGTTTCAGCCCGGGAAGAAGCACTGTTCCCTTGGGAAATTCACGCGGGCAAAGCCGCGGGCAAAAGCTAGTTATAGCCTGACCAGGAATATAAAAACCCTCGCCATGTTGCAGAAAAGCAATAGAACTAATTTCTTAAACTGGCAACTAATTTAAAAACCCATCTGTCATTTCTCCTGTCAAAGTTTGACTTTCAATCAAGGGCGGATCCAGGATTTTTATTTCTTGGAAGGGCAACATTTCCCGTTCTCGAGAATATTTCCGAGATATTTTTAAGGAAGTTTCCACTGGTACTTTAAAAAATTTCGAGAACGGCACATCAGTAATGGCGGCGGATTAATTTTTGGAAATAAACTTGTAAGAAACTATTACTACTAAATCCTGTTATTTTAACAACTCGAATCCTAATATAATATGTACTGTTAAAGAACCTGCCTCCACAGTATGCACACAAAATAGCAGTCGGGGATGTGAGGGGGGGCACGTGTCCCCGTGTTCCCACCTTTTAAATCCGCTACTGCTTTTAATAATGTTGCAATTTAAAACGCAGAAGTGCTGCCTCTAATTCAGGGTTTTTATTTTTCTGGTCAGGCTTTAATAATATAATCTTAACAATTTTTTTATTTCTCTTTGTTTTTGTTGCATTATTGATATGATGCAGCAAAAACTGACCGATGTCCTATATTTACAATCTATTAGACTTTGATTAAGTACTTGCTGTTATTATCTCTTCTTATTACAGTCGAAACCGTGGGCAAAAGCTAGTATTATAATATACAGAACTTACCTACCAAATAAGTGTATAATGTAACCTATATTATCAACAAAGTGAAGATTATGGGAGCGCTTGGCAATTTCTAAGATTCCTGAATTGAAATATTCCAACGGCATGCTTTTACAAGTGCACAAAGACGGGAATTTCCCGGAATTTCCTAGAAATTGACGACAATATAAATCTATTCGAAGAATGCAGCTGAAATAGTTTGGTAATTGATTATACGAGTCTGTTTTAACACTGCAAACATTTGTTCTTGGCTCCGATCCCGTGGGAGTATCAAGACAAAATGTACGCTAGGTGCTAATAGTTTTCTACAGTGTACCGAATTTTGTAGATTTTGCATTATTAACAAACATACATCGTCAGACACATCCAAACTCGCATTTATGATACTAGCTGCGTCTCGGGGCTTCGCTCACATGGGAATTTTGAGATAAAATTAGCTTATATGCTAATTCAGGTTTTCCTCATGTGTCCTAAATTTCATCAAAATTCGTTTAGCGGCTCAGGCTTAATAAAGACAAAAATACTCACATCCAAACTAAGAGAGATTTGCTCTTTAGTATTATTTAGCATCAGGGATGTTCGCCGAAGCGGGCGTAGACTGCTTCTACGCAACTATGCGTAAATGGTGCGCGTCCCTGGTGCGCAGGGTGCGGGCGAGCGGCAACAGCATCCTGAACATGATCGCTGGCAGATTAGACTGCCAGTATATAAGACGTTCTTGTGCCATTTCGGTGGGAATGGTGCAAGAATGGCCACTTTAATTTAATCTAGGTTACTAACACATTTTACTAACAAATTTGAGTCTCTGTTACTTGTCAATAAATATTTCATTCATTCATTCATTCATTCATTTAGTAATCTACTAGCATAAGCCCGGGACTTTGTTCCCGTGGGAATATCGGGAATTTCGAGAAATCCTTTCTCAATACTCTACTAAGGAACCCACACGTCAAACAGCTTCCTACGCGCAGTAGTTTTGGCTGTGCGTTGTCCGATTGATAATTAAATGGAAGTCCTTTTATTGCTGTGTCTGTTCTGTATGACCCTCATCAGCAAGTTAATTTGACCAGCTCTGGAGTGACGAAGGGCAGGGATATTGTGGAAGGAAACCCGATGCGAGCCACTCGTTACTGGACTGTTTAATTAAAATGCCATGCGTAGAAATTATATAATAAAAAGCTTATTCCGCGGCTTTGTCCGCGTGAATTGTCCACGGGAACAGTGCTTTTGGGGTGAAAAGTACCCTATATCCTTCTCAGTTTTTAAAACTTTGTGTACGCAAAATTTCAGGACGTTCCGGAGGATTTCAGGAGGAGGGTTCAGTAGATGAAACATCAAGAGGTAACAAACAAACTCACTTTCGCATTTATAATATTAGTTAGAATTAATTTGGACTCTGACTGACTGATTAGTATACCAATGCAACGGTGAAACCTGTTGGCCTGTGGTGTGGCCCTAGAATAGCACCAACCCATCTCTTCTCGTGGGTGTCGTAAGAGGCGACTAAGGGATTAAAAGCACCGGAGGATGGGCAGCAGCAACTTTCCGCGTACTATGTCATCACACTGCGATCGCCAACCCGCCTGCCAAGCGTGGCGATTACGGCAAAACCCCCCACGGATAAAATCCTTGGGGGAGGCCTTTGTCCAGCAGTGGACGTCTTTAGGCTGAGAGAGAGATGAGCACTAAACAAAGAATTATGAAAATTAGGTCTTCCACGGTCTGAGAGCAAAGAAGAAACAGAATGTGCCAACTGCTTCTTTTCCCGCGCAGATTGTAGAAGTTAATCAAGGGAAACTGCTTCATACTGGGAATTCTCATAGGCGATGGCTACTTGCTACTATATCTGAATCTCCATCCCGCCATAAGCCCTCTATTCATCTTTACGTGGCCTTTGACTCTCGCGCCTCGAGGCTCTGTCTACCCCGTATACAAGACAAGACAAGAATACTTTATTAGCGCACAAGATCACATTTCCAGATACACAAAGTAACTTATAACTCAAAAAGAAAGGAAGATGTGCAAAAGGCGGCCTTATCGCTGATAGCAATATCTTCTAGGCAACCAATTGAGAAATTGCTGAAGACGAAATATATGTTGTGCGGGTTGTGTGTGTGTGTGTATATACATGCGTTAATACCCGTGTAGGTCATAATATCTCGATGCCGTGTAGTATTTTCGTAGTTTAAGAGTGAGAATTTCGGGAAATCCTTTCTTAGTGCTCCCCTAAACCCCCTGAGGAACCTACATGCCAAATTTCAGCTTCCTACGCCTTTTTAGCTGTGCGTTGTATGTCAGTCACTGTTGTAGTAATAGAAGAATTTTATATAGGTATATTTATTGATTTATATGCAATCTATTGGTGGAATTTCGATGGGAAATTTGGGAACGCTGGATTTTTTACACTAGGTACTCTAGCCGTTTCAACTTTTACTTCTGTTAAACCTGAAATAGCCATACCTTTTTTTATACCTACCTACCTTTTCCCTCGAAATTCGAAGCGACTGGCTATGCGCGGAAGTCTTTGTTGCTTTATAACTAGCTACAACTACAAGGCAATGACGGTACTTACAAAAAAAATACTAAAATGGCCTAACGACAGATTTATTAATTTTCTGATGAATCCTAACAAATTCACAACTTTGCCGATTGATTAAAAGATTTCTCCAAATAAGTTGCAAAGTAGCAATACAGCGCTGGCTCTTACCAACTTGTAACAAAACAATACAATTACTCTATTGTACAATTGTTGTACTAAATTTACAAAGGTTGCTGTTTCTATAATAAGTTACGTTCTAATTGAGAAATCCTTAGGTGCTTCTTTATAGTATTTGATAGAACAAACCTGTAAAAATAAAAAAAATTAGAAGCGACTTGTGTGAATAGTAAATAAGAATCAAGTATCACTCTTCTGCTCTTCTAATGTGGTGGCAAAATAAACACCCTGTGTAACCGATGTTTGCAGCCCGGACCCGATGAATTCCGAAAATAACTTCGGAAGGGTTCGAGAATAAATACTTAAAAGGGCTGCATCAGTTTGTATAGACACCAAATGGAATATTTGAATGGGAGCAAATCTTATCTCACTACCCTCTACCCCACCCCAGGACTTCGCTCCTGAGAGAATTTCGTGATAAAAAGTATCCTATATACTATTCCAGGTTATTTTCTACCTTTCAACAAATTTCATCGAAATTCGTCAAGTAGTTTTAGCGTGATTGAGTTAAAAACATCCTCTTAAAGTCATCCAAACTTTCGCATTTATAATATTAGTTAATAGCTTGTGCCCGAGAACTTCGTCCGCGCGTAAGTTATTATTGTTAATATCTCAGGCTCTAAGTGACTTAGCAAAATGAAACCTGCTCCAGATTTTAAGTTAGACCTTCAACAATACAACTGTGAAAACCGCATCAAATTTGGTCTAGTAGTTTTTGCGTGATTCGCGTACAAACATACAGACAAAAATTCTAAGAAAAATTGTTTTGGCGTCTGTTGGCTCTAAAAAGACCTTCCGTAATTATTTTTCTTAAATATCTGCCATGTACAGACACAGACCAGTTACAGTTTTATTATATGTATTGATTGATGATGATTTCTGCACGGATTTCGATGAAATTGTACAAAAATACCGGAAATAACCAAGTCTCGAACTTAATCTGTGTGATTTGTCCGTATATATTTATTTATTTATAAGTAGGATTCGAACCTAGGCTCTTTCGGTCACAGGCGTCATAACCTTTCGACCACCACCCCTAACAACACTACTCAACGGACCAGAAATAACCAAGAAAGACTTTTTCACTTGCGCTTTGGAGCCGTTGTACACTTAGCTATAAGTAAACTAACGTTATTCGACGATTATGAGGACCTTTATTACAATCAAATATCATAATTAATGAATTATCACATGTTGCTCGACGATTTAAAAGTGCTGTAGTCTATTTGATTCAATAATAAAAATTATTTTTTACTTTGAAAAGAAGAAACTGATAACGATTCCGGATTTCTAGTTCAATAGGTCCCATCAATGCTATAATAATAACTTCGCAGAAATATTATATTCTTTGGGGTTGTCATTCAAATAAAAAGGGAAGGATACCAGTGAGTTTAGGAGTGGGCGGGTCATGACAGACTTACAAGACAGACGCCCACGGTCGTAGTCTTTATGAGTCCTAGAAATAAAACGCCTAGAAGCAAAATAGGGGAAATATCACTCAAAATAATTGAGATTGGATGTTTGTGAGAATGTTTGTTACTCAATCACGCAAAATCTACTGGACGGATTTCGATGAAATTTGGTATACACGTAGAAAAATACTGGGAATAGCACATAGGGTACATTTTATCCCAAAACTCCTACAGGAGCGAAGCTCCGGGGCTCAGCTAGTGTATAAATAAGTAATATTATACATAACTACTTTTATTATAACAAAAAATTGGCAAAGTAGTAGTAAAGTAGTATTCGTATTAAAAATATGTACAACTACATATTTTAAATGCTAATAAACGCAATTATACACGTGAACTTTATCACCCCTCTTTGGCGTAGGAGGTTTAACAAAAAACTTCCCTCCCCATCTTCACATAAAAGTGGAAATTATGCGGCAAAATACCCCTGTGAAGTAGTAAGCTCCGTAGATTTTCCCAACAACATTAAAGCTCCATTGAAAGCTTGAGTGCATCTTGAGCTTGTAAAATTACCGAGAACTGTAAGCGAACTTTTATAAAAATATTATATTCGCTCAACTTCTCCGCTATTGAGATTTATTTATTAGAAATGCTTTTTGTTATGTATTTAACTTTATTAAAAAACTTGTAAATGGAGGACCTTAAGCCGGAGGCTATTTCTACCAGTCAACCAAGAGGTGATAGAAAAGATATCATTATGGGATGAGTGCAAAGGAATGAGAGAGAAAAAAACACTCATTATAGCATTCCATTACTTCCCACAATTCATGCACATCTGTGACTGTGAGTAGGTATATGCGAGTATATTTTTTAGGTGTTATAGTTATTGTGAACTCATAATAGATTTTATTTTAATGTGAGTGTCCCAGAAGTCGACGTCAAGCCGTAATCAGGTGATACGCCTTATCATAATAGTTATCAGAAAAATATAAAAAAAATTAAGTCGTGTATTTTACAAATTATTTTCATTTTTCTTAACTGGAAAAAAATGTACACCCTGTGATGATTTTTTCGACCTTTTTCATTTTTTTTTATATTTTTTGATACCTAACTATTATGATAAGGTGGATCACCTGATTACGGCTTGACGTCGACTTCTGGGACACCCTGTATATTTTTTTTAATAACTATTTGAAGGGCCTTACGGAAACTTCTGTAAAATTATCATTTTGATAATGGCAAAACGTCGTTGAATACTACAAAATTTAATTCACAAATTTTTGGAACTCTAAAATCGCTCTAATTGTTAACACAGCGTGACGTCAGTCAAGCCTTGCATTTATGATTATGTTTACAGAATCCAAATTACTAGTTATGTTTGTTCGACAACTACTTTAAATATTGCGTTTATGGAAATAATAATTCTTAACATGGAGCTCAGCAGCCTGGTAGTAGTGTATTTATTAGGTAAATATTAAGAAGTACCTCTGATGACCCCTTGTCATTATATTATTGTCTCATCTCTTATTTATTTTATTTATTTACAAAAGATACAAAACAATACACGTAATCATATAAATGTGCATAAACCTGACAAGGTTTGATCCAGATTTTACACTGTCTGTCACTATATCTAAATCTCCATCCCACTAGTTTCAGCTAAGCGTGGCCTTCAAGTCTCACGACTCTTGGCTCTGTCTACGTATCTAGATGACATTGCATTATTGCAGCTCACTGCAGCTCATTCAGCAAATATCATGAATCACGACCATTTCAAGTCAGAAAGCAATCTAAAAAGAACCAACAAGTCTGTCACTGTGATTAACGACCTTTGTATTATCTGCGGCCGGCAGTTGATGCAGTTTTTAATAGGGAATAAAGCTGGGCGTAAACGTACGGTTTTCTGATTCGGAAACCAGAATTCAGATACCCCCATAGATACCCAAATGCATGTTTCTCATACAAAATGTTCCACTGGCCGCTCGCCGCGTCAAGCGTTAAAATTATAGTTCGGAAATTATATAACACTAGCTTTTGCCCGCGGCTTCGCCCGCGTGAGTTTCGCTTAGATGAAAAATCTTTTTGTGTTCCAAAATGTTTTAGATGTTTCGGATTTTCGATTTTTATACGTCTACAGAAAATGTTCATCAGATTAATCAAGTTTTGCTAAGGCGCCATTTCCATATATGTTATAGTGTAGCTGGTCTCTTGGAGCTTTTCATCAGATGTTCCTAATCTTTAATTTTTATACGTCAGCAGAAAATGCTTATCAGGTTGAACGACTTTTGTTAAGGCACCATTTCCATATTTCTGTTCTGTTTTGGGTCTTCATCAGGTGTTCCAGTTTTCAAAATCAATTATAGCCTAAATGTTGCCTAGGCTTAATAGCTACACAACAAAAAAGTTTCATTCAAATCGGTTCAGTACTTTCGGAGATTAGCGTGATCATACATACAGACAGACAGACGGACAGACAGACAAGAAATTTAAAAAAAAATTTTTTTGCTTTCTATTATTCTTTTTAAGTGTCCCTCTATCCATTTCAGTCAAAAATACTAAATGTACAGACAAAATATTTTTACTGTTTTATTATATGTATATAGACTAGCTTTTGCCCGCGGCTTCGCCCTCGTGAATTTCCCACGGGAATATTGCTTTTTCCCGGGATGAAAAGTAGCCTATATCCTTCTCAGTAGTTCTAACTATGTGTACCTATGTTAAATTTCAGGAAGATTGTAGACAGTGGATAAAGCGTGAAGAGGTAACAAACAAACTTCTTCTTTCTACTTCTTTTTTAAGAGCCGCGCTCTTGTCGGTGGAGTATACGCCATACTTCTCTGTTCTCGGCTTTACGTTTGAGGTCTTCTTGATACGACACGACGCCTGCCTTCTCTTTAAGTTGGCTTACATAACTCTTTCTCGGTCTCCCTGGACCTCTTCTTCCATTTTCCTTTCCTTCAATTATTTCCAACAAACAAATAAATAAACAAACAAACAAACTCACTTTCGCTTTTATAATATTAGTTAGGATTAGGGTGAAGCGGCCTATATCCTCTTTAAATATAAAGTTGACGCTGACTGATTGGTATAACAACGCAGAGACGAAACCGCTGAATGTAAAACTCACGCGGGCGAAGCAGGTGGAAAAATCTAGTATAAAATTATATTAAATCATTAATTAACGTCTAAATAAAATCTCTTACCCCTGGCGTTAAGGTTAATTGTTAATTAATTATGGTCCTAATTATTGCCGGCGCGAGCGAGTGGCCTAAAAGGATCCAAAATACTTCATGTGCGGATGAGGAAAGTACTATTTTTATCTTTTTACCGTTTTATACAAAACTAACCGATTCCCATTTTACACTCCAAAAGTATTCTGATAGGAATTAGAATACTTTTGGAATACTATTGTATTATTTTGGAATAAGAAATGAAGATTTATTAGGTACAAAACTTTTTGAAAAATTTTCATTTCTTATCCGGTTATCATGGAAACTTTATGATAACTTTTTGTTATAATGGTGAAAGGCTCACCTATCAAACTAATATTATAAAGAGGAAAGATTTGTATTTTTGTTTGTAACGAATAATCTCAAAAATTCTTCTACCGTTGGAAATGTTCGTTATCCGTTATTGTTGTTGCCACAAGCGAAGCCAGGGTGGACCACTGGGCTAGTCTGTGCTGTCGACATTTTGTGGAGTCTCTATACCTTCGATGTTTTACATCAGTCGCTTCACCGTTGCCTGTGCAATTAGTACTCCCTCAATTTATTACGCGCTATAATGGAGCTCCGGCGATTTCAAATTGAATTCCCCGTCGAATTTTCATATTATTTAAATTCGTTTTTACACAATGCTTCTAAAAATAAATTCAGACTTTTACTATTTTAACACCTACGTATGAAATCGATCTTATTTTGCGAACCGTTGAAAGTGCGCCTTGAGGCGTTATTAACGGTTAAAAAAGATTTTATGTGGATTAAAGAAATAGCTCAAATTTCTATACAACTACACATGATATCCATAAATCCATGGTAATATTATAAATGCGAAAGTCTGTGTGTCTGTTACGCTTTTGAATCAAAATCTATGTTGATGAAATTTCGTATGAATTCAGTAAAATTGAAAAATTAAATGTAATAACGACTCACCGAAACCAGATAAACCCTGCGAGGTTTCCGCAGTCCGGTAAATCCATACTAATATTATAAATGCGAATGTTTGGATGTGAGTTTGTGAGTTTGTGAATTTGTGAGTTTGTGAGGATGTTTGTTACTCAATCACGCAAAATCTACTGGACGGATTTCGATGAAATTTGGTACAGAGGTAGATAATGACCTGGAATAGCACATAGGCTACTTTTTATCCCGGGAAAAAGCACTGTTCCCGTGGGAAACCACGCGGGCGAAGCCGCGGGCAAAAGCTAGTATTGTATAAGTGTATACTTATTGTTTTTATGTTAAACTAGCTGCGCCCCGGGACTTCGCTCTCGTGGGAATTTCGGGATACAAGGTAGCCTATGTGCTATTCCCGGCATTTTTCTGCCCGTTTACCAAATTTCATCGAAATCCGTCCAGTAGATTTTGCGTGATTGAGTAACAAACATCCTCACAAACTCGCATATTCACAAACTCACATCAAAACTTTCGCATTTATAATATTAGTAGGGAGATTTTTTTTTAAAAGTCAAGCTACTTTTTTTCAAAAATCCGACCCGAAAAATCTGGTTGTGTTGTTGGTTGTGGTTGCAATGAGGGGGTGGTTTATATGATAAACAAGGAAACAACAATAAGTACTTAAAACATAATAAACAATGATAACGAAATCGCGAAAAACTGACTCTCTTAATGTCTCAATTTTCTTTTCAATCTCTCTGTTCATGCACCGCCATTTATATATTTCATTCATCTCTTTCCGTTCACGTAGGTTGCCTGGAAGAGATTGCACTTGCGATAAGGCCGCCTATTGTACATATTTTACCTATTATAAGTCTCAATTTGTATCCTATGCGTGTTTTAGTGCAATAAAGCGTTTTTACTTAAGTACTTACTTGATTCATGAGAATTTCATAAAATTCCTATAAAATCGATGGTTGTAAGTACTCATTTATTCTTTCCTCAATCGAAGGTCTAAAAACAATATCGGCATGTTTATATCGTTTACAGATATTTCCAAGAAGTCACAATGGCACGATGAGCGTCAAACAAACAATCTCGGATACCATTGGTATTAGGAACCAGTTTAGGAGATTTCTTGGAAATTACATGACAAATACATAGACTTTGACTTTGATTTCTTGGAAAATACATAGACTTCGAAAAAGCTTTTAAACTACAAAAACGCTGTGTAAGAGCTATAGCAGGAGCGCATTACCGTGACACTTGCAAGCCCCTATTTAAAAACTAAACATTTTACCACTTCCATGTCTATATATCTATGAAACTTGTGTGTTTGTAGTTAAATACCCATATTTATTTACAAAAAATAGTGATATACCAGGCAGTAGAACAAGACATGGACATAGATTGCTGGCACCCGTACAAAATCTATGCATTTTTCAAAACAATGCATATATCATGGCCATCCGAATTTATAATAAATTGCCTCGTAGATTTGCGGAATGTAATTTACGGCATTTTAAGAAGGAACTCTTTGACTTGTTGTCTGCGAAGGGATATTACACAGTTGACGAATATTTGAATGATAATACCTTGACATGAATTATGAATTATTTTTACTACTATCTGAAACAATTACAATTTATTTTTATAATTATAAAAATATTGTTGACTGAATTGTATTTAATTATCATTTATTATTTCAATTGAATGGTGTCAAACTTAAATCTATAATTTAATTAATCCTTTTGTTAACAAAGCTATATTTACACGCCTACATGGCAGAATATGTATGGTTTACTTTAAGCAATCATGTTTGTCATCGTATGTACCCGTATTCGTAAATAAAGATTTCTATTTCTATTTCTATGATGTAGGTGGATAGATATCGAAAACTATCTATTCAGGAAAAATTAAAATACGCCTTCTTGGAGTTGCTTGTGGCATGCAAACTGACATTTTATTAAACTGCCTAAATTCTATCATATTTAGCCTCTTAATGGGTACCTACTGGTCCCCTAAAATTCGTCCACCGGAATAAAAGTTGCAGATTCGGTACCCACTGGGTCACTGGGGTAGGAGACCAGTCAATATTATGTTGGATTACACCATGATTGCACCGTCTTTGACAGTATCTTAAATCGAACCTAAAATCCAGTATGTACTGGTTTCGCAAAATATGAGTAGTTGCACCAGTTGTCAAAAAAAAATTCTAGCTCTATGGTTACTGTTAACTTTGACACTAACCTTTACAATAAATTCAATTTTGATGCAATGTCTATCTACTTGTCCCCTGGAATAAAACTATCTGTCGTCCTAGAATCTGAATCATGAGGTACTGGGGTTCGATTCCCGGTCAGGTCAAGATGGAAAATGAACTTTATCAAGACTTGGTTGGATATTCCCATGTTAATGTTGAGGATTGATATGAAAACTTTGGTTAACTCAATCTGTACGATTTGTCCTTTTAAACCTTTAATGGAGAAACCTTTAAGAAAGAAAGCACTGACAAACTACTCCATTAACACTTCCAAGATAGTCGTAAGTGTTTCATTCCATGTAATGACTATGAATACGACTGAAGAAGGAGGAGTCCTTTAAAATCTAATTTTAGCAATCCACAGACGGCGTAGTCATCCCTTCTCCGATATTCACTTCATAAGCCTAAAGATATATGGCAGCGTGATCGATTCTTCGGGATAAAACGGATTGCACCCGAAGCAAGAAAATTACCTTTACTTTTTTACATTTTACCTTTTTCACGCGATTACACAAACAAAAGAAGCAAAACTGCTCAATGTATCTTAAATAAATAAGTTTACACTTACTACTTAATAGTTTATTGAAATAATTGATATTACTTACATTACTAGCAGTGCCTTGACGTTTTGTTTAAATTTTCAGCAAAGATTTCAAGCAACATTTGATTTGGCTAAAAATTTTACCCATTGAATTCGTTTAGGGTGCGAGGCATCGAGATATTATGTACTTGGTGCGAGGTGTTTTCTTTGTTGTGTCAACAAATTTTCCCTAAATTTATCTCCAAAACAGTTGACAAGGTTTGCGATTCATTAACAGACACGTGATAGGCCTTCCAAAATCCTGATTATTTTCAAAATCTTAATTTCTGTATATTTTATTTTGCAAATTCCCCCAAGAGGTTACCCTTATCGATGTCCCTAAAACCTATCTGGCATAACGGTAAGCAATCCCAATCTATCAATCATAAAAAAAATAGAATGTCGATCGCTCAGCCAATCGAAAAACCAATTTCAAATTTGGGACAGGGTCCGCCTACGGCGCGGGCTAGTAACATAGCTATAGCTATAAGATATAGCGTTACGCTTCATTCTGAAGTCACCAGTTGCTCCATGAATGGGCTCATTCAATACTCTGGCGCGTGGTACGCATGCGCGACATCGATCCGCAGGAGGGGGTGGGGGGCGCCGCCGGGTCATTCTACAATCTGTGGAGCCGGACGGAGAAAACGGATTCGGATCCGGCAAGAAAATCGGAATGCTGATGCTGCTTTCCAACAAACTATAATAGGTTTCGATTATAAGAAATAAAAAAAAAACATTTAAAATAAAATTCTTATCTCAGTCACAAGATGTCTGACTGCTGGACGGACATGACCTCTCCCATAGACTCCACGTAGACCGATTGAAAGCCTGCGTGCAGAACGCAGACCGCTTTCAACTTTCTTGCGACTTTGACTATATCGTCAGACCACCCAGTCGGTGGATGACCTACACTGAGCCTGCCGGTACGTGGCCAATACTTCAGAACCGTTCTGCCCACTGCCGCTTCAGAGAGCTAGTAATTGACCATAAAGTTAAATCGGTCGGTCGGTTGGTCAGCTCTTAAAACTATTTAAAAAAATTCAAATACACGGCTGTTTTCAAATCATAGACATATTGAAACGAGAGCTTTTGTTCAACAAAAAACATTCATTAAAACAAAAGTTGGACGCCAAGATGTAAAATAAAATAAATGAACGTCGTGACACGACTCATCCTGTCATTTTCGTTCACGGCATTAGAGTCGATTTTACTGCCAAATCACGTCAATACATTTTTTGCATTAAAATCATTAAATTGGAGGCCTAATTGCGGAAAACAGTCCTCGGAAAAAGTAAGTACATCAAAATCAATTTTAGGACGGAAAAAAAGATATTACAAGGTTGCCGTTAATCCGGCGCCGGATCCGGATCTTCCCGGAGGCAGTGGAAAACCCCAACCACCGAATCCAAGTTACGTTTGGCCGAAATTGTACTACGTATATCTAGCGCGCCGGGACCTCGCCGCGCCGTCTTGTAACTTCAGCTGGTACTTGAGAAAGTAATTAATTGTGGAATCTAGTTGTATAGTTTTATTTTTAAAGTATAAAACGTCAACATTTTGAATTAAGCTTATTCTTTAGGATGAATGAATTTTTGCGTTTATTTGGCAGTAAAATGTTAGTTTTACTTCAATACTAATTACAAATTGCAGTTTCTTCGTGGTTATTATACGTTGAAAGCCGAAATTTTGCATATAGGTTCCTTAGAAAGTGTAGAGTAGCATTCCCGAAATTCCCATATGGTCAAAGTCGCGGGTCCTTGCTAGTAATTATTAAATTTTAACTTATCTGACACTCTTCAGGTCTTCCGTGAAAACTTTTAAATCTAAAAAGTTAAGATCTAATATCTCTAGATTTCCATGAAATTACAGGCTATTGTAATTTCATAGAAATATAGAGATTTTGTGAAATGGTGCCAAAGTTCGAACCGAATATTGTCATATTACCCGAATAATCCGAAGATGTCTTGCGTTTATAGCAATGTTAATATCTGCCTCATTATAGTGTAGGTGTGATTACACACACCACACCAGATATAACTCTTTTTAAGCCGCTGCTTATAGACTTGAGTATTCACGTGACGTTTAATGAAGTTAGATAAATATTTTTTTCCAAAAAACTGACTGCTGTCGCTCTTCGTAAAAAAATAAAAAATATATTTTTAAGTAACGAGCGAACGCTCTAGTACCTAAATGCGTTCGCTTAAAGTTCGAAATACAAAAATGGCGAATGCTCAGTTTTCTGTTACAAGCAACAAGGACGTCCGCAATAAAGCTTTACTAATTCCATGAAATACTCAACGTAATACTCAAACAACACAAATCAACTGCACACTGTATTGCAACATCCCGCAGAAGGCGTCGTGTATATCCAGTCGATCGTTTTAAAATTGAGATTAAAAAAGCATTTACGAAACGTTTTTATTGTTATCTAGGTGGTTTTCTCTATAATCAAATTAATGCAAAACTTTCCTTAGTGTCCCTAACCCGGTTGGCATCTGTAAAAACTCCTTAACTGAATGGCAGGGCCTAAACTACGAAAACTGAAAATCTCCTAACAATCTAAAATTCTAAATTTGCCCATTTCCTATCATCAGTCGTCGTACTCATGAAAAATAAATCATATTATTATTATTATTAATTTCGAAAATGAAATTACAGAATGGATACCTAGAGGTGGAAAGAGAAAGTAGGGAAGACCGAGGACACGCCGGAGTGACATATTTAATAAAAGATGTGGCGCAGACTGGATGGGACAGGCGAGAAGTAGAGAGAGGTAGAAGAAGCTGGGGAGACCTACGCCAAACAGGCGACTTCCGAAAATTGTAGTTAGTTCTATGTAATATTTTGGAAGAATAAAGGCTTTTATTTTTATTTATTTTATTTTGTAATTCCATGCAGTTACATTGATAATTTTTATTCCTAACTAATATTATAAAAGCGAAAGTGAGTTTGTTTGTTTGTTTGTTTGTTTGTTTGTTTGTTTGTTTGTTTGTTTGTTACCTCTTCACGCTTCATGTACTGAACCAATCTTCCTGAAATTTTGCATACACATAGTTAGAAGTACGGAGAAGGACATAGGGTACCTTTCATCCCGGGAAAAAGCAATGTTCCCGTGGGAAATTCACGCGGGCGAAGCCGCGGGCGAAAGCTAGTTTTTATATAATTGAAATAAAAGAAAATTAAATAAAAAACAAAATATTACATTAAATTGACTCGATAAAATATGAAGGTTACAAATGAAAGTGAATGGCTCTCAGAATGTAAGTAGGTTACGTTACTTTTTTCCTGCTAGAAGGGAAGAAAAATAACCGAAATATATATTTCATGATAAAAAAAATAAGTTGCCTTGCAGATGTAACGCAAACGCATCATTTTATTTTTTGTCACGACATTTGAGTCGATTTTACTGCATGCCAAGCTTTATACTTATAAAGCTTCAATTCAATATCTTACTTAGCTAAAAATTATAATAATATTATCATATATAATTATTTGCCAACTAAGTGTACGTACATATTGGTCTTGATAATAACATTGATACTTACAAATGTACTATTCTTACATGTATTGCAAATTTGCGGCGCCTTATGTACTAAAAATTATATAAAAATAACATATAATCGTCATATCAATTTATATAAACATCTCTCTCAGCCGAAAGACGGAGCCCAAGGATTTCATTCATGGAGGGCTTTGCTGTAATCGCCACGCTTGGCAGGCGGGTTGGCGATCGCAGTGTGATGGCATAGTACGCGGAAAGATGCTGGTGCCCATCCTTCGGTGTTTTAAATCCCTTAGTCGCCTCTTACGACACCCACGGGAAGAGATGGGTTGGTGCTATTCTAGGGCCACACCATAGGCCATATAAACATACATAGGAACAATATCACGGATGGATCAGCACACATTATCACAGAATGATGAGGTTGGCACGGTTCCAAGTTTGGCGAGGCTTGGACGCGAGCATAAGCGCATTGAAGTCATATCATACTAGTGGCTCTGTGAGCTATAGACCTCACGAGCTTAAATAGATATTGCAGAACGAAGATAACTCCGCCATTTTCAAAAATTTACAAAAATGGCTTTACTATCGATTTTCATTTTTATCGAACTTGCTCCCAAAATTACACAGGAATCGGTTAAGAAATGCGACCTCTAGAGGCAGATATAAATACTAGAGCTTTTTTAGCCAAGCTGAAACGTAGACCTCGCTCGCTGTGAAGCAAGCTTATAAATAATACCGACGTCTACCTGCGCACAAAAGTTCAAAATTCTAAGCTTATTTACGACGCAATTTATTTGAACGACACTGACTTATTTGGATATCAACGCAGAGACGATACCGCTGAACGTAGAAATTTTGACATACCACGGAACACTAAGGAATTTTGGAAATTCCACCCCTAACAGAAATGGATGAAAATCTAACTTCATGCGAGCTACCCCGAGGGCAAAAGCCAGTTAATAAAATCTAATAATAATCTATACATATAATAGGAGAGTAAAAATATTTTGTCTGTACATTTTGTATTTTTGACTGAAATGGATAGAGGGACACTTAAAAAGAATAATAGAAAACAAAAAAAAAAATTAATTTCTTGTCTGTCAGTTTGTCTGTATGAATGATCACGCTAATCTCCGAAAGTACTAAACCGATTTGAATGAAACTTTTTTTGTTGTATAGTTGTTAAGCCTAGGCAACATTTAGGCTATAATTGATTTTGAAAGCTGGAACACCTGATGAAGAACCAAAACAGAACAGTTAAACTATAAGAAATATGGAAATGGCGCCTTAGCAAAAATCGTTCAACCTGATGAGCATTTTCTGCTGACGTATAAAAATTGAAGATTTGGAACCTCTGATGAAAAGCTCCAAGAGACCAGCTACACTATAACATATATGGAAATGGCGCCTTAGCAAAAATCGTTCAACCTGATGAGCATTTTCTGCTGACTTATAAAAATTGAAGATCTGGAACATCTGATGAAGAACTCCAAGAGACCAGCTACTCTATAAGATAAATGGAAATGGGGCCTTAGCAAAAGTCGTTCAACCTGATGAGCATTTCCTGTAGAGTATCAAAATCAAAGATCCGAAACATATAGAACGGTTTGGAACACAAAAAGATTTTTCATCTAAGCGAAACTCATGCGATCGAAGCCGCGGGCAACAGCTAGTCAGTTAATAAAATATCAGCAGATTATACTCGTATCAACAGTTTAAAAATAAATTCCTTGTGTATTTTTCCGTGTAGTTACGAGATTCCTTTGAAAAATATTTTGTAATTTTAATAATATCTTCGCATTCAGAGTACTAAATCAGTTATTATGAGTAGGTGTAGCTTAATGTTTTAACTGAATTTAGTCAGTTTTCAGACTTTCCAGTTATATAGTGGGCGCGAAAACGTGCACTCGTTCCAATAAAATTCAAATAAATCTGGCAAGTTTTTTAAAAATAAAAACCCCTAACCACAGACTAAGAAGCATTTCAGATGAGTGGTGGCCCATGGAAGTAATAAGTACTCCATGTGATGGCCAGAATCATTGAAATTTTTTCAATATTTTTTCCATGATAGGCATCTCTGTTTAGTGAAATACTGCGAAAAGATTTACAAAGCTACTATATTTCGTTTTGACTACTTAACTCAATATTGTAAGAAATATATATATGTATATACAAATATATTATTTACTGGCTGTCCCACGCGGCTTCGCCCCACTGATTTTTTTTTTTTAATCGGACCATTGTTGTTTCTACTCTACAGCTTTATTATTACTGGAGGGAATTGGGAATTTTGGGAACTCAGAATTTTCTCAGACTTCTCGAGCGTCAACTTGTGTGTCTCACAGGGGACTGAGCATTTCTTAGTGACAATTTCTCATTGCACAATTTCTTTGTTTGCTGGGAGCCTTACGGGATGTGACTTTTGAACAAACAAATCCATCACCTGCTTGTATTATTTTGTTTCTAAAAAATCCTGAAATAAATAACCTTCGTTATATTTTATTTGTTGCATTACACTGCCTCACACTTTCTATAGATATATGATAGATTTATTTTCATCGACGAGATTTACATGACTTCGTATATCTATTCTTAAATGTAGATAGCGAGTTATTTTTAGATACATATTGAATAGTATTCTCATCTTATCGGGCAGTTCATGTAACTCTGGGAAAAGTTTATGACGTGCATTGCATGACAAAAGGGATCCCTTTGCCTCAATAACTGTTTTTCTGGGAATGCCTGACGCAATGACGTAAAACCAGTGGGCGGGAAATTATAGGGATTATATCGGACGCCTACGGGACTAGATTGTTACAGTGGTATCGTGAACGTTCTTGGCATAACTTATTTTACTATATCTATATGTCTGAAATAGACCGCATAGCTTACGAGTAGGTGACCGACTATGTCCATACTACAGAATCTAGACATATAGTAACTGGGCTACATTTGTAGATATTTAAGAAAATATGTATGACGGGATCTCTATAGGGCCAATAAAAGCCAAAATATTTAATTTTTATTTTTGTCTGGCTCTATATTTGTACGTGCGTCACGGAAAAACTACTACATATTCCACTCTGTTCACCTTGGTGATGTCACCTGGGTGAAAAGAGTAGACTTTTTAATCTTCATTTCACCTTGGACTCATTTCACCTAGGTGATATCACCCAGGTGAATTGATTCTACAAAATTGGTGTCATTTGTTCACTTTCGCATTTTTTCACCCAGGTGAAGATAATGGGCCACTTTTTTAGTAAATTTAGTATACATTCAGAGTGGAATATACCAATGTTTGATGCGATTTTCACAGTTATATTGTTGAAGGTACGGAAGGTGGTAAGGAACTTAGATTCGGTCGTCGGCGTATGTTTCATCTTGATTTACTTATATAGATATTATCAACAAAGTTGCGGATAAAAGCGTTTGAAATAACAAGTCGAACATAAGATTTGATTTTTAATTAGGTATTACTATACGTCTCTCCAGCGATATCTGGGGCGCCCGACTGGGCGCCTTCCTGACACTTTCCCCAGGTAGGCTGATTTGACGCCACGATCCTCCTTCATTCTCTCGAGATGACCAAGCCAGCGCAGTTGCTGTGATTTTATCACGCCCAGTATGTTCGGCTCTTTCACCAGCTCCTCTATTTCGGAATTTTTCCGGACTCTCCAGCTTCCATCTGCCTTTTTGACAGGGCCGAGGATTTTCTGGAAGAATCTACGCTCCGCTACTAAAAGTTGGTTCTCTTCTTTGAGTGTGAGCGTCCAGGCCTCACAACCATATGACAGTATTGGTCTTATAACTGTCTTGTAAATAAGCAGCTTTGTCTTTCTGCTTAGAAGCTTGGACGTCAGAACCTTGTGTAGGGCGGAGCTGCATCGTAGGGCGTTTTGGATACCACTGGAGAGACACTGTGGAGGCTGATCTGCGTGAGCTGGGAGCGGATAACTGGCGAGCCACCGCGCAGAATAGAAGAATATGGCGCTCTCTCGTTTCGGAGGCCAAGATCCACTTTGGGGTCACTGAGCCAGCGGAGTAGTAGTAGTAGTATTACTATACGTAATCATGTTTCTTAGTGAGCGTTAGAGCGACAGGTTTATTCATATAAATACAACATAGCACTTATACCTATTTGTACGTAGGTATTCAAAACTTCAGCTATATGTAAAACACGGATAACTTTAAAACACGGACACGGGCACAATAAATTAAAAGACTTAAAAGCTTTTAAAAACTTTTAGGAGCATTGAGGTGGGTAGGGTAGGGGCTTAGGTAGAGTTTCCGAAGATATCTCAAATAAAGATAAAAATAAGAAGAAGATAATACATATTAGAAATATTATTATTAGATAAAAAGATATTTACAATTATAAGCATTCTGTCTGCAGCATTATAGAAGGAAGAAGTATCTACTCTTTTGTATCTTCGGCGTATTTTTCTCAGCCGTGATCGTTCGGAAATTTTATAGTTTGTTGCTTTTTTTTTAGGATAATAAAAAATTGTACAGGACACAAAGTTAAGAAGCTTTAAGATTTATCAATATGTATATTAATAAATTGGACGCTGGCTGACTTAAAGTGGGGTCTGGCGAATACGTCGACTGTAGCTAGAGTTTACAGCACACCGATTATCACGAGACCGCCTTTAAGCCGCAAGAGTCTGCAGCACGCGACTACACTGAGTTGTAGTGATAATGTGTGTGATATATCTGTCTCTTTTTAGCACAGCATTTAGTGCATATGAAGAAAGAGTACATCCAATATGTCAACAGTTCAACTTATAGCGGCGTTAATCAAAGTGCTGCAGGGTGCTGTCGAGTGTAGCTGGTCGCTGCGACCGGCGGCACCTTGCAGCACCTTGCAGCACCTTGATAGACGCCGGCTTAGGGATGTATGCAAACACGAAAACAAAACATCGATATATCGATATTTTGTCTTTCTTGGCAGGTACTTACAAACTAGGGACAACCCGTCTGTCTGCTCGCGATAAACTCAAAAACTACTGAACAGATGTTTATGCGGACAAACATACATACAAAAATCCAGGTCAAACTGAGAACCTCCTTTTTTTGAAGTCCGTTAAAAGTAGCATTTTTAATAATGTTTTTGGTTTTTTATAAGATGTTGTGTATACGTTTATCTTTGTATAGTAAAGTATTTAAAGTATATTTTATAGATTTTCTAAGGTTTCTAGATTGATGGAAATACACTCCTTGAAACTACTACAAAAACAAATTTTACCTACCAAAAAATAAAATAAAAGCTTCTATATAACTAATAATAAACATCGATGTTTTACTACACCCCTAAGTCTCGGTATAGTTAACGGAGGCCGCAGGTAGGCAGGAGGCGGCTAACGCCGTCTGCTGCTAGCTTAAGGGGATGTAATCCATGATTACCTAATATTTTATTTCATCGTATTGTTTGGTTTATTATTTTATTTAGGTGAAGTTTATATCACTGATTACAAAATAACACATTAATTTGTTTTTAAAACTGGTATTGCCTTTTGCAACACACTAATCGTCATTATTATGGATTCTTAGCCATTACCATCTCTCTCTTTAGTCGTATTTCCTCATGACTGAGGGTTGTGGTCATTATATGGAATGAAACACACACAACGACTCTCTTTGCAATTTTAATGGAGTGGTTTGCCATTGCCTTCTCCATTTCACACACTAGCTGATTATCATCAACCAGAGTGCAGGTTTCCTCACGATGTTTTCCTTCACCGGAAGTAAGTGGTGGTCGATGAAAACTAACATGAGTCAGATTGGTATACAAAGCCATGTAGCCCGGGCAGGATTCGAACCTGGGATTTTGCATCCACAGGCGGGCGCCCCACCAGTCGGCCACCACCGTTTCAGCCATTACCATAAGTATTAAAAAATAGAATACTATTAGCCTGATGCGATTACCACCAGTAATTATTGTTTGAAATCAAATATCACCTAATTTCTTTCGATATTTTTAACTTTGCACGCATTCCAGATGATTTAAAAAAGGCTTCAAAATAAATCAGAAATAATCCAAAACGCGGCGCCTTAAGTTTGCGACAGTCTGCGTTCCTGTATAGAAAGCCGCTTCTCGTAATAACTTTTGTGAATTTATTTTTGTGGAGTTGTTGTGACAATATGTCTATCTCTTTTTAGCTCTTTTAAGACGAAAGAGTGCAACCAATTTGTTAACAGTTTGACTTAAAATCTGTCGAGAATCCGAGACGCCGCAAAGCCACTCCGCACTCGCCGCTCTTTCCCCTCAACGTTACGCTGATATCGACATTACAAGAGACCATTCTCAACGGTTTTCATATAATTTTGTGTCCTACGTGACGTGTAGCTCGTCGCTGCGTAAACGCGAGAACGCGCCATTATTGGTATATTAACGTAGAAACGAAACCGCTGACCCAACGTAGAAACGTAGTAACTTGAAATTTTGCAGAGACTTTCTTTATACTTAGTGTAGCTCATTTTCACTAAGAAAGAAATTTTGGAATTCCAACTCAGGGGGGCGTTAGGAAATGGGTCACGCGGGTGAATCCGAGGGAAAAAGCTAGTAGAGAAATTATAATAGCTAAAATTCTTCTGTTACTGAGTGACCTGACAGACAATAAACAGCTGAAACTACTAGGCGTCTTCTTCTTATTCGTATTCCTCTCCTATCGGAGGTTGGACAGCATCATGGCGATTTTTACTTTGGAGGCCGCTGCACGAAACAGCGAGGTGGTATTGCGGCCGAACCAGTCGCGCAGGTTCCTTAACCAGGAGTAGCGCCTTTTCCCTGCGCTCCTTTTGCCTTGAATTTTCCCCTTGATAATGAGCGTAGGGAGCTCAAATTTAACATGTTCCTTAGAGATTAGAGGAGCACTAGAGAAGTTTCCCGAAAATTCCACGGGAACATAATCCCTGCTTCATGCTAGTAAATGATATAATTTTAAAAAATTTCATGAAAAAGGTCTGTCTTCAGAATAAACGTTTGATTTTGGACTCTGAATATTATAAGGTCATTCAGCCAAAAGAAGAAATGGAGCGTGATTTCTTTTTACCTTTTAAAAGTCCAATAAGTACTCGTATTTGGCTTTTAGAATAAAATAGTCTGGGTGACTATAAGGCTAAGGCCACACTTCACGTGTCAAGCTTAGAGATAAGCTATGCTTGTGTAGTGTACAAGACACACAATGGCCTCATACAGATCATACTAGCTTCTCACCGCATCGTATCGTCGCTAGAATTACACCCGTATCCAGTAGCGGATTGAGGGCACGGGGGCACGAGTCCCCCCCAGACCGTTTTTCGTGTACCTATTAGAGAGGGAAAATTCCATAACAGTACAAATCCTGGATCCGCCGTTGCCCGTATCCGCATTCACAAACAATACTTGCGTAAGTCGATAAGGAATGCAATGCGAAGTGAGGCATTTTTCATTGCGTTACCAATGGCAAGCCTTTCTATTCATAAACAATACTCAAGCGACCCTTCGCTATGCGCTTGATTAGAGCTCTGTGATTTGTTCGTTTGTTTTACGCACTTCACTTCGCTGATTGAATTACATTCCTTATACGGAGTGGATCGTATGGCAGGGTCGCCATGTACTGCTGGAGCTGGGGCGCACAATTGAAACCATCGAGTTGCAAGATAATACTGATTTATTATACTGATAGAATAAGTATTTTTAAATACATGCTAATGTCAATCGTGTCAAATTTTAAACTTTTTTTATTTTATTTTTATTTTACAGTTCATATCAATACCAACCTCAGAAACAAACCTTCTTTTATTGCAAGAGGCACCATATGGGCCCTGTGCACGGCGTAAAATAGCTAATGGACGCACAGTGACGTTTGGTGCGCCCCCGTCGCATAGAGCCATGGACACAGGATCACCTAAGGTCCTATCAGGTCTCTCTTTAAATCGAGTAGGTATTAAGCTCAAGCCGCCAGAAGAGTTGTGCACAGACGCTCATGCACACGTCCTCTTCTCCTTGTAGTGTGGTCTTAGCCTAACTGCCTTCAGCCACACGAATAAATATGATATTCTATTCTTAAACAACCCTGTCCCGTCCTTATCGGTTAGTCACTATTGTTAGTCATTCAGTGATGAAAATAGACTGAATTACATGATCGATTAAGGTAATCCAATGACGCGACCTTAATCCAATGACGTTGCGACCTCAACGTATCCTCATTGTTAAATACAAGTAAGTATGATTTTTTTTACTAATATTATAAACGAGAAAGTTTGTTATTCTTTTGTTTACGCAATTATAAGTACTGGACGGATTTCGATGAAATTTAAAAGAAACCTGGATTAACACAATGGGTTGATGAAATGGTCAGATATTCGATGAATATGCATTTCCTGAATTCAAAAACATTGACATCCTTTCTACTGGGATCTAAAAATCAGTTACATATTGTAAAATAGTATAGAACAGCTGATTTTTTCGGTCGGATTGACTCGGTCCCATACAAAAAGTTGTTCATATTCATGAGTAGGTACTTTCACCAGTAAAAAGAATGAAAATGATTTTGAATACTTACAAATATGCTAACTACTCAGTTGGCTAGTACGTAAAAGCCTTCAAATATTTTTTCTTTGTCCCAAAATAAAAACCCGAAAACTTGCCCGCTGGCTCCCAAAGTTGTTTCGCATTAAATCTTAGATATTGCCTTGTGTCCATCGGGTCCATACTTCCACCCTCCACGTACGACCTTCGAACTAAACTTGTTTATTTGGGACGTAAAAAATTGCGCGCGAACGCACACGTCACGGGCATAACCCTAAAGTTCACAATCGAAAATAACCTCAGAAAATAAGAGACGCCGTGCGGCGAGGATCATACTTACTTCGATGGATTGATGACCCAAAGAGGATCTTGGCCTCCGATACCAAAAGTTTCCACTCCTTCCTATTCTGCGCCACTTCCTGCCAGTCGGCTCTTTGGATGGCTTCCAGATCTCTGTAAGACTTAAGACTCCATCAAGGATTATATTTTAACATCTGCATCATTGTACCTATATTTGACAAATCCTAACTGTTTCTCCTATTATAATTACCCCTATTATAAACTGCGAAAGTGAGTCTGTTTAAATGCTACCTCTTCACGCTATATCTACTGAACCAATCTTCCTTGAAATTTTGCATACACATAGAAGCTGATAATGAATTTATATAATAGGACTATGAAGAATAAATGGAGTATATTCATCCCGGGAAAAAGCACTGTTCCCGTGGGAAACTCAACTCGGGCAATTGTCACCAAAGTTAGATAAGTATTAGCAAATTTTACATTTACGTAACCTAAGAATAATTATTCAGATTGATCAATTTGCTCCAGTGTTCGTATACCTAAACGAATAAGGCACTGCGTACTGCGAAATGTAATGGACGGATTCCGTTGTTCAGGAATATCAAATATCTAGGATACTTTTTATCCCGAAATTCGGGACTAAGACGGAAGCTCCGAGGCTAGAGGTAGGTACAAAAAAATTTTTCTAGTGATGAAAGATAGGTTAAAGCTTTCCACTAGCTGAAACTATATTGGTTCTTGTCCGCAAAGCATTTTATATAGTAGGACATCAGTTTTCGTAGCGCTCAGTTTTAACTTTTTTCTTGGACCATGAGTGTGCTAACATATGTTGTTCTAGATATTCCTGGCATCATCGGAGGCATCCTCGATGATTGGATGGGCGTTTTTGATGCTATTCCTGTTAGTCTGTCCATTTTGAGGGAAGTGCAAAGTGGAGTGGATGATATTCACCTGAGGGGATGATTCACCTCCTGCTACCATCAACAATAATATTTTTTAACATTTTTCTAACAGCGTCACGGGGCTCAACATCAATGGGAATTTTGGTATGAAGACTGTACGTACAGTCATATGCAGGAAACCTGATCTATCTCACCGATTCCTATCTCTGCATCTGTATCCTAATCCTAACTTCCTAACTAATATTATAAATGCGAAAGTGAGTTTGTTTGTTTATTGGTTTGTTTATTTGTTTGTTTGTTTGTTACCTCTTCACGCTTTATCTACTGAACCAATCTTCCTGAAATTTCGCATATACATAGCTGGAAGTACGGAGAAGGACATAGGGTACCTTTCATCCCGTGAAAAAGCACAGTTCCCGTGGGAAATTCACGCGGGCGAAGCCGCGGGCAAAAGCTAGTATTCCATGTAATTTCATGAATTTCATCAAAACCAAACCAGTATTTTTCGCGTGAATCTGCATGATCTTAACTAATTTTCTAACTAATTTTCGTAGTTGATAAATGAAACCATAGGCGTAGGAAAAAAAATCATAGAAGTAGAAAAAAAAATCAGGAAAATTGTTTTTTTTTTCTAACTTTATGATCTGCGTGATCCTACAACTCGAAGATGTTAAATGAAACACAGCATGTGATATTTTCTTATATATTTTTACATTTGAAATAATACAGGCGGTTACAAAAAAAATAAATAAGTCTTCAATGATTTACATAGTAGTGATGTTGTACAAAAAATGCATACAAACTACAAACTAGACTCGCTAGACATACTGTACATAAAATAATATCAAAATGATAAAACCACATCAATAAAAGCATAGGCGCAGATGGAATATCTACTTGTAAATAAAGTTTAGGTAGTCATTTAAATATCACTATGACTAAAATTTTGACTGAGGGTAGTTCTCAGTTTTAAATTGAGATATTCCGTGTGTTCTACGCCTATTCTAACAGTTTAGAAAATTGTAATAGAATTATAGACGACCGTGCGAGTATTTTTACATAGCATAGTGACTTAATGCTATATTTAAAAATAAGTTTGAGTTGACAAAAGTTTTAAGACAATACACATACAGGCGATGCCTTTTTCCGCTTGGTACCTAGTCAACGCTGTCATTTGATATCAAATCCTACTGAGCGATTTTCTGACAGCTAAATTAAGAAAAAAAAATCTGTATAAAAAAGTCGCAACGCTATCTGCGTTTTATGAAAGCCGAGTCGTAATAATGACTGAACCTATATGGTGCGCAATTTCTTGTCAACCAGAGGCAGAAAAAAAATTACCTAACAGTTTGACAGTTGCACAAATCACAATATTAATAATTTTTAGATGTTTTTTTACTAAGTTTTATTTTTAAAAAATGCCAATCCCGTGAACTTTTGCTTTTTGTATGGAACTTTTTCTCTCGCCTTTTAATTAAGCGCCATCTATGAAGTCATCTGGAACTTTTTTTTAATTTGGGTCTCGGAAAATCCCTCATTGCACTAACTCAATAAAGTTACTCGCACGGTAGCGCCTAAAATTATGATCAACATAAGGCCTTTTTCTTATCTGTCAAAAACCTCCGCGACTTGTCGCATAAGTCGCGTAGGTTACTGTCAAAATCGTACAGATTTCAATATTTTATCGCAATTTCTTGACGACAGCTATATAAAAATGTCTGTCTTTATTTTGGTCATAATGATTTTCGCCATAGCAATATCGATGTTAAAAATATGTGTCAAAGAAATCTTAACGATAAAACTTATTGAAATGTGAACTATAATGAAGAAATTATGGTACTTCGGTGGTCGACAAACAAAAAAAAAATATTTAAACATAATTATTGAATTGAAATCAAATATATATCACAATAGCACATTACTTAGCTCAAATATTTGCAGTAAATATAAGCTTAAATTGTTGCCTTAACGATTGCCAATGTTCAGTCCCAACAATGAGACGAACAGTCGAGGAATTTTTTGTCAGAAATTAAAAGTACTATTTCTTGTAACAGCTGTTTAAAAACAACAAATCGCTAGAATAACATAGAATTAGGTACAAAAATTCTATACTTAATTCAGTGGTTAACAAATATTAATAATTGTGATGAAATAATAATATTATCTACATTTGTTGTGCTACTTTGTGTCGGGTTAGTCGTGTTAGTAATACAATAAAGTGTATAAAAACGTATTAATACGCAACAATGAGACGAACAGTCGAGGAATTTTTTGTCAGAAATTAAAAGTACTATTTCTTGTAACAGCTGTTTTTAAAAACTATAAATCGCTTCAAATTACAATAACATAGAATTAGGTACAAAAATTCTATACTTAATTCAGTGGTTAACAAATATTAATAATTGTGATGAAATAATAATATTATCTACATTTGTTGTGCTACTTTGTGTCGGGTTAGTCGTGTTAGTAATACAATAAAGTGTATAAAAACGTGATAATACGCCGTGAAACTGGAGATATGATGGAATCATTACAACGAAAAAAAAATAACTACAAAGTATAAATTCAAGTCGCTCTGTCTGTTAGCCTTTAACTCCTAAACTTTATAACTGTTAAATAGGAAATAATTAGGGAGGATTAAGAATTTTCACTTTAGTTTTGTGAAAGTTTTAACTTGTCGATTCGACATTGGTTTCACAACAACAAATGCATGAAATAGGCGGGTATTTAAAGTCGTATCTCCATTTTTATATCCAGTTTCACCGTTAAGGCCGACATTCCAATTGATTTCGGAAAAAATGCGATTAAAAGTGAAAAAAAATCACAGCACAAAAAAATCAGATTTGATGCGTATTGTATAAATTATGTGTTTAGTTTTCACCATTAAAGTGATAGACATCCAAGATCTTTTGGTCTAAGAGCGGTTCAAACTTTTATTCTTCTGATATATCATTTATATTAACAACTTAACTGAATGAGGCCAACGATAGAGCGGTGGAAGTGGCCAAATACTGGTAAAAAAAAAATATAATTTCTGCAATTTCGACTCGAGATGATTAACAACTTTGGAATGTCAGCCTTATATTTCTTGTCAGACAAAATGACTATATCATAAAAACGCCACACTGTATCTAACCTATGCTTTACAGCACGACGAACAAGTATACATCGATACAAAAAGTATGTAACAGTCCGCATGAAAAATTTCGGTGGATAAAAAACTATGATGCCCTCAAACTCAGAACAGCGAAAACCACAGAGTAATAAATTTATGTCTATTATTTTGCACGAGATAGTAGTTTCTAATAACTAAATGTATACTTCAAGTCTCAAAATCTATTTCATGCGAATCACCACAAACATACATATACAAACTGTAACAGATTTATTGAGTAAAATACTTTTTTTCTATGGCAAGTAAAAATAAACTGTGGAATGCTTCAAACCGGTAGGGATATCATTACAAAAATTGGCACAATACTGTACGTACGAAGGCGGTATTAGGTACATTATATTAAAAACCTGGCAACATTTTTACACCTTACAATCTAGGGGCAACACTCTCAGGCGTACATACAACATGGAACATTTATTTATTATTCTAGCAATCTTTTGAATCGTATAGTCTACTTAATCAGAGAAATATATTTATCTTCAAAAACACGATTATAATAGTAATCGCCTATAGTTAGGCACTATTTAGGAGAAACAGTTTTAGCCTATCTACGAGTAATCAGGAACTGACTCAGGTCTATTAAAAAACAAATTTTCTCTGATTTAAAGGAGACTTTGGGACTTAACTACAAAAATGACAGTATTTTAAGGGCCTCTATGCATGGATAGATTTAGGACCCTAAATCGGAAGCAGTGTTGCCAGATCTAATATTTAAAAAATCCGTAGGCTTTGCTTGATAACCTATAGATTGCCTCTACAGAATGCCGTAAATCTACAATTTTTTGTATAGGCAATCTACGGACGTTTACGAATTTTCGGGCACAGCCTAACGAATTCTAAAAAATTAGATCTGGCAACACTGCTCCCGATTTGGGTCCTGAATCGGAATGTGCAAAGAGGCGTTAATTCAAACGTGATTTATCATAAGGCGTATTACAATATGTTGATTTTTTCCATGGGAATGAGGGCTTTAGCGTTCAAATATTCCACCAGATATCAGCCTACGAGTAAGCACAGTCATCTATCATATGGTACAACGCTGTCAATGTCGATGTGTCAAATTCGGATCCTTTCATTTTTCATAAGGTTATTTTTTTAATAATCATAATACGGTTTGTCATAAAGCCTTTCTCATAATTTTTTTATCATATTTTATTCAAATAATATTTATTGTAATAATATTTGTGTAGTCCTAATCATAGATTGTCATACAGATTTTTTTTTTATAAAATGGTTTATCATAATGGATTTGTCATAATTGCTATGGTCATAAACATAGTTTATTTTTTATTTTGTCCATCTTTTATTTTGTTGATGATATTTGAAGACACTATGTAAAATTTGATATTTGATTATACCTATTTCACATTAAGTTGACACAAACACTAGTATAGGTTAGGGTGCGCCAGGGGTGGCCCTTGGGCCACCCCTAAGCCTCGAACATAAACAACAAAAATACAAAAGCTTAACAAATCTTACCTATTCTCTGAGTGCATTATGAGTTCTCTTTTCTATGTACATTATGAGTATTACTATTATGATTAAATTATATTATGATTATTTGTTTATGACAATTTGTATTTATTACAAAACAATTATGATAAAAAAAATATTTAAATTTTAATTTATATTAATTATGATTATGTGAAAAAACATTATTTCAAACTATATTAATACAAATATTTTTATGAGAATCATTAGAGACCCGTCAAATTCAAATGACAGTATTGTACCATTGAAATGACCATACTCGCCAGTGGCGCTATCTAGTGAGTGTAAATACGATAACCCTCATTCACTGACAAATTATAATTGATCCCTTAAAAACTAATTTTAGCTTTAGAAATATTATGCGAATGGCAATGAGAGGGACCAATATAACTTGTTCCCGAGATACACACGATTGACGAACGTTTATTCCATGATTGCATGACAATACCCTGATCCAATTAATGAATGGTCAAAATTGTGATTATTGCAAAGGAAAAATACATAATTGAGCCTGAAACACTTCTACATATATATTAATATGTGTATTTATAAAAAATGTCTGCGTCGACGACCAAAACTCACGGGTAAAAATAGATTTTGCAAAAGGACAGTTCTGATAGAGAAATAATCTAACTGTACGTTCGATTACAATACATATGAAAAGTAGTCTAAATGCTTCTAATTAAAGATCGGCCTCATTCTGGTATTCAAAATCGCTGCAATATCGTTGCGACTAGCAGTGTGTGAACGGTGTGATAGTATATAATGCATATAGTTATTTTTCTCTCTTTAGTCGTATTCCTCATGTCTGAGGGACGTGGAATGAAACACACACGACTATCTTCGCAATTTCAATGGAGTTTGCCATTCCTTCTCCATTCACACACTAGTTGATAATCAGCAACCAGAGTACAGGTTTCCTCACGATGTTTTCCTTCACCGGAAGCAAGTGGTGGTCGATGAAAACTAACATGAGTCAGATTGGTATATAAACTCATGTAGCACGGGCAGGATTCGAACCTGGGACTTTTGCAGCCACAGGTGGGCGCCCTACCACTCGGCCACCATCGCTCCTATTATTTATTTAGTACTTAATCATACTTTTGACTATTATCACAACGCTCACAAACTGCAAGTCGCCATGATATCGCAGCTTTTATTACGAGAATTTGGCCACAGATTTCAAACTTTCTGTCTTTATTTTTAGTGTAATATAAGAAAGAGACGAATAGACAATTGAAATTTCTTATTCTCCTTCGAAACAGTCCTTTATTCGTGCATTGCGTCGTCGCGCAGAAGTTATACCACAAGGACTTACTCTAAAACCCGTTCCATACATTGTAGCCAACATAGCAGCTTATATACATTGCGCAGTTATAATGGGACATACCTGTTGATACGAGATGAAACTACGTAATGTACGTCGATATTCCGCAATGTTGGCCCAATGTGTAGAGCGGGCGTAATATAACTAAGTCAGTAGCGACAGGGACACCCAATCTATGCAGCCTATACCCTCGGTAATACCTCTAACGCATCTTTGGTTATCGTACGGGCGGGGTATTTGCGATACGAATCGTATAACAAGCATATAGTTAAAACTGTGATACTATTTTTGTGAAAATATCTGTATAACAAAATCATGATTTTTACACTAATAGGGGTAAAGAATATAGTACAAAAAAAATCTTTTATAAACAGGTAAATTGTTAGGGTTGCGCATGTGTGCGGTAAAATATCACAATGAGAGTATTTCATAGTTAAAAAAAAAGATTTTTAATTAAAATAGTTAAGATGAATTAAATGCATGCGCATAGCAGAAATATTTACTATATTACTTGCAACAGAATTAAGTAAAGTAAATGACATTTATTTTTTAATTTAACCTTTTCAATTTTTTGAAAAAGCGATTACGAATTCTAGAAATTGTTAC